>ONZH01000743.1:0-22028 GCA_900303285.1 Rhinella marina | reverse complement strand
CTGATTGGCAACATCTTTGCACAGGGCATTTATCAGGAATGAGCATTCATATGAATGTTTTTTCCCCAATAATCTGCCCATATACTGTAAAGCGGCCTTTATATGTAAGCACACTGCAACAAATATATAATTACCGTATTTTTCGCTTTATAAGACACACCCGATGATAAGATGCACCCCAGATTTTACAGTAGGAAAATAAGAAAAAAAATATTCAGACCTCATATCAGACCCGCCATAAATTTCTGGACATAACATCAGACCCCCCATATCAGCCCTCCATGTCAGAACCCCATCAGCCCTCCATGTCAGACACCCATCAGACCTCAGATCAACCCATCAGCCCCCATATCAGTCCACTCTGCCCCCAACAGACCTCAGATCAGCCCACTGTGCCCCCTTCAGACCTCAGATCAGCCCATCAGCCCCCATATTAGCCCACTGTGCCCCCATATCAGTCCACTGTGCCCCCATCAGACCTCAGATCAGCCCATCAGCCCCATATCAGCTCACTCTGCCCCCATCAGACCTCAGATCAGCCCACTGTACCCCCATATTAGCCCACTGTGCCCCCATCAGACCTCAGATCAGCCCACTGTTCCCCATCAGACCTAAGACCAGCCCACTGTGCCCCCATCAGACCTCAGATCAGCCCACTGTGCCCCCATCAGACCCATCAGCCCCATAAGGATAAAATAAAAAACTCTCTCACCTCTCCTGTGCCGCAGCTCCACTCCGGCTCCGGCGCTCCTCTGTCTGTGACACCTGACTGCGTGCAGCGGCAGGTCATAGTGTGCGCATTACGTCCTTACGCTGTACGTGGTCAGGACAGTGCAGCGCCGACAAGAGAAGACAGAGGAGTGTCGGACCCGGTGCGGAGCTGCAGCGCAGGAGGGTGAGTATGTTTCCCCACTCCCGGCACCTATTACATACTAGTGAGCGCTTCCATAATGGAAGCGCTCACTAGTATTTGCTTTATAAGATGCACGGCCATTTTTCCCCTACTTTTGGGGGAACAAAGTGCGTCTTATAAAGCTAAAAATACTGTAGCTATATGATTAGTATATTTGCATAAATCTTACCCTTATCAGCAAATACACACATAACATGAAGTTACCACAATCTACAGTTTGACACATAGTTGTAAAAATAGCATATGCATCCATGACTTCTCCATTTAATGTCCTGGCATTGATCAAAATGAAGGATTCAACTAAGGCAATGATGGAGAAAACTAATTTCATGGTGAAATAATTCTAAAATGTACTGTGGGTACATTGGCACAGCTATTTTAAGAGAATCTGAATTGCAAGGCATTTCTATGAATTGAATACTTCATTCTGGACGTCTATGACCATTGAAGGGAAACTGTAGTATTTCTTCTATTATTCTAAGGCAAAATCAGTGTTCCAGGGCGCTATAGCAGAAACATGCAGATTAACAGTAGAATGCTGGAAAACTCTAGGAAGCCAAATACGGATTAGGTGCAAACAACCAGGTTAATCTGTATGCAGCACATCTCACTGTTGAGGTTGAAATTAAGCAGGGACATGGCTGCAAAAGTGTCTGCAGTATATTTTACAGTAATTCAAACTGATAAAGATTTTATGCATAGTAAATAACCCAGTCCCCCCGAATAAAGCTAGGTCTACATGGTGACTTGAAGTCATGTGACAAGGACTACATCAGAACATGGGTTTGTTGTGGTTCTGACAGCCATCAGAAATACAACCCTCTTCTGCACTACCACTTTCAGTAGCATTAGGTGGCAGCACAATACGGTCTTAATGTTTCACTTCTCCATCCCCTACTCCTTTTAATAGGGTACAGTTTTAGGAATATGACATCTAACATTCTTTTTATAATAACGGTTTGAAATTGAATCTCAATCTTACCACTGTTGCCCATGAAAAATATCTGGAGTTCTTTCCACCCAAATAATGGTGAATTCACACACAGCTCATTTGTTGCAGAAATGTCTTTAATTAAAAATCAGTTCTTTTCATCTGAATGGGGCATTTTGGTGGCAAGCACACAAATGAACTCAAGCTCAATTTGTAAGAATGGGACAGTTACAGAAATGTCTACATCCAATCTGCCACATGCCAATAACCCCTAAGTATTTCAGATCTCGGGTCTATTGCAAACAAACAAATGGCTGTTCTGTTCAAGGTACCATTCAGAATTATGTGCAATTATAGTGTAGTGGCTGCAATTCGTTTAGGCTATGTTCACACAGGCAAAATCTGCTGTTGATTCAGCACTGGAAAACAGGCATTTGCAGCTGTGTAATCCACATTCAAAATGCCATCAAAAACACTCAATCATGTGCACATAATAAAGTTTTTTTTCAGTACCTGATTTGAAAAGCACTTGAGAAATGGCATGTTACATATTTGAAGGTGTTTTTCTATAGAAGTTAATTGGAAAGGAGTAAAATACATTGATGAATAAGAGGCATATGTGGAGTGTATTTGGTGGCATATCTGACACCAAAAATGATTTTTCAGCTGATGCCTCTGTAAGGGTGGAGATTTTGCTTTGTGAACACAAAAGAGGTAGAGATTAGCAAAGTTTTGAAAAATTTGATTCAGCAACTTCACTGAAGTTATCCAAGAATTTAAAACAGGTATACCCAGGCACCTTTGTTGCTGTTGCTGGTTTGGGGTTTGGCTGGTTAGGTGGGGGGGGGGCAATATGCATATTATTGCTGTTCTTGCCTGCAGGTTATATGACAGTAAACACAGAATATTAATCAGCTCTCCACTTTTCCAACCCCAGTGCTCTCCTCCCTTTGGGTGGGAGCTCTTATTCTGCCATCTGCTTTTCTTCCTTTTCCACATAATCTAATATCAATAAGAATATTTAGAATATGTCATCAGCAACATCCAGCTCCTCCTCTCTCTGCATCTTGCTCTCTCTCTCACTCTGCATCTTGCTGGCATTTCTAGGACATAAAGACTTTTAAGGATGATTTGGAAGAAGTAAAGCCAGCAAAAGATGAGAATGGTCATTAAGACTTGGCCCCCCTAAGGGGTGCAGACTGAATGGTATTGGTTGGCATGCTGGCACCACAATAAT
The DNA here is from genome assembly GCA_900303285.1 of Rhinella marina. Lineage (NCBI taxonomy): Eukaryota > Metazoa > Chordata > Amphibia > Anura > Bufonidae > Rhinella > Rhinella marina. The sequence continues at coordinate 18,947 of ONZH01000743.1, read as the reverse complement.
AAAGGCTTCCATGTTATTGGTATCGAATTATAACTTGTATATCTTAGTTTACGGTTGATGTAGGTATAAAGAAATGTAGGAATAATTTAATTAAACTAACACAGAATAAGATTCCCTGCACTCTAACTGCACTGTCCCTGAACTCTCCTGCACTCTTCCTCTTCTTCTATTAATCGTTTTCAGCAACTCTGTCCCTAGCACATGAGCACTTGCCACATCCCTCCCTATGCTCAGCTCACAAGACAATGGCAGAGACAACATGGGATGAGGACTTTATAGGATCATGACATCACAGAGGATGGCTATCTGCGGATTGGCTGGCTGCACGGTATTATGGGTTATCTTGTGTTCCTGGGCTTCTTACTTTCACTTTGTAACAGATGCAGCCATTTTAGGAAAAAATGATTTGCTACTACGAAGAGCAAGGAAATTCAGATTTGTTGCAAATTAAAGTTTTCCTAAACTTTAATTCTGCTTTGAATGCTTCGTTTGGTTGAACAATAACAAGAACCATTGCTGTGACCTAGTGATGCATTTTGGCAATAAGGACAAGGGATGTTGTGAGGCTAGAATCATAATGCAGTTTTTTGGAAGTTTTATTGCAGTTTTATTAATCAAAGTCAGAAGTAGATCTAACAGGGAGAAAAAAGTATAAAGTGAAATAAAGAGGCTTCTTCTCACGTTTGTATCCATTTGTGGCTTTGGTTCTAGTAACTGCAGTCAAAATCTACTACAGAAACTGCATATATATGATTCCAGCTTTATTAGTATACATTTCATGTTTTTAAACTGCCTTCAGGGCACGGCTTAGCAGGTAGCACAATGCTATGAGCATTTTATACATACACTTTACATATTCCTGTTACAGACTTGAGTGTAGTTGCTACAATAAGATATAGCTGTAATGGTTTCACTAGCATGTACAGTCATTGGAGAATATGAAGCACCTCTTTTAAGCTTATTAAAGTTGCAGTCCTTTAACGTAAGACCAACGCTGAGGGGATGTTAAACATTTGTGTTACATTTCAAAGCAGGCAACTTATATTTTGAAATTCTATGCATGTCTTCATACAGTGCGGCAAGTCCCCACATTGAGGTCTTTCAAGGTGAAATAGAACACAATTTAAGCATTAGAAAAATCTTTTTAGAGATACCAGGTGTTTATGTGCTGGCATAAGCTCCAAGCGCTGGTCTGAATCCAAAGCCAGGTAATTTGATAAAGTGAATATTGCTGGCTTGGGCATACTTTTTGGAACTTTATAGTCACATGGTAACTTTAGGATTAAACGTCTTAAGTTAGCTCAATGATTCAGAATTAGGGATGAAAGCATAATGTAACACAGGAAAATGCTAACAAAGCAGAGTCAATTAAATTGTTGTCCAATGTTCATCAACATACTACTTTATCAAAGCTCCGGAGAGTGTGATAACTAAACTAGCACTGGCATGCTATAAAAGGTACACAAAGGGAACAAAAGTAGCCATCCTGGCAAGCAGCAATTTCCTGCTTTAATTTCTTTTCCAAGAATTTCTAATGTTAAAATGCCAGCATGGTGCATGTGCAGTGGGGTTAGCCATGATTAAATGCTGATCACTTTCTATCTTTGGCACATAAGCTGCCAGTACTAATTAACTTGTTGCAGACATCACAATTATGGCTCATTATGCAAGTTCTCTAAGGTCATAAGGAATTAAAGAAAGGATAGTGTCAGTCCAGATTTGACCTGTAGTTTATTATCACATGCTAAATCAAAAACTGACTTTATACATGTAAAGAGTAACTTCTGAAATATCCAAGGCTACTTTCACATTAGCGTTAGCAGGATCAGGCAGGCTGTTCCGACAGGGGACATTTCCATGTCAGTGAAACGTCTGTGAAAAAAAGCGCACGTGTTTAATCCGTGAAGCTGTCCGTGAAGGATCCGTGGTTGGTCCATGTGTCCGTTTTTACCATCCGTGTGGCATCCGTAATTCAGTGAAAAATGGACGCATCACGGACACAACACGGATGTGTGTCAGTGATTTTCACGGACCCATAGACTTCAATGGACGTGCTTGGTCCACATCACGGATCAAAGTAGTGCATGTCTCAGTGATTTTTTTACTGACCCACGGACAGTAAACAAATACTGAAATGTGAACAGATACATTTAAATCAATGGGTACATGTGCTGTCCGTGAAAAATGCAGACAGCACACGTCAGTGAAAAACGGAAATGTGGACGAGGCCTAAGGCTGCTACTTTTTGTAGCACTTTTAATTAGAGATAAGTGAATCTTCAAAAATGCACTTCGGCGAATAATCGACGAATTTATAACAAGATTCTTTCTTAATACGAATTTATTTGGTCAAATTTGCGTTAAAAAATAATCGTTGTTCTGCGAACATTCCTGCACAAATTACGAACATACAATTTAACCGTTGTCAAAAGTACGCTACTAAACTGAATACGTAAGCATTGGAGTGCAAAGTGCATATGAATCCTTAGCGTAGTATTGTCTCGCGATTGCGTCATACGCACGCACGACACTAGGCCGCGGCGTACAGTCCTCAGAGGCAGTCCATATGACTCTAGAAAAGTATCCGGCTAAGTGCATAATTTACCAAAAATACCATACAATAAGTGCATAATGGAACACATTGCAGTACCTGATAAAGAATATACAGAATGGACTAAAGTGTTTGAACGTTGCTGAATCTGTAAAAACATTATTGCTAAAATACTGCAAAGACATAATTATGCAAACATTTTAGTGCAACCAATTTCACATTTGAAAGCATAATAGGCTCAGATATACGTTTGAGTCTCTCCTCATGGCTGCTTGGCATAAAACACATAGTCCAAAATTCAATTGTAATCCACGTGAGGTAATTTTGTAATCTAAACAGGTAATGTGTAATCCACATGGATAATATAAAATAGCAGAAAATAAAGAACCCTTTTTGCAAAGGGGGCTCCCAAATAACCTGAGAAAGGGGGAAAAAGGAAAATAGGCGTGCTTAGGCGCAACTGGGAATTTTTTGCAGAATGGGGGAATCTTGACAAGCCATGTCCATCTGGGTGAGAGTCAAACATGGGGCAATAAAAACAAGATAAAGTAAAAATGTGCCATCTAGCTCTCACCTGTCAGGTGTAGTCCATGTTGTGGCTCCCATAGGTCCAGACCATGAGGTGTCCTTTAAGTCAGCCAGACAGAGACAGCCAGTTGTAGAAGGGTTCCTCAGATGAGGGACCTGAAGTCCTCCTCACTGCTACTGCTGCTAAATGACATAAGAGGATGCTCCTACCTCCTGTAGGCCAGGCTGGCTGCCATTGTTGAGCTTTACTGCCCTCTGCTGCTTGAATTTGGACTTGACTTGGTGGTACTGGTCACACTAGTGAACGCTGCTGCCACTTGAGCCTTCACCTTTCCAGATCCTCCTGCCGGGACAGCAGAGGTAAGGTTTTCTGCCTGCAGCAGTTGAGGCAAGGCTACACCCAAGGATGCCATTTCCCACGGTAGCTGGTACTGGATCATTGTTGGTTGGAACATGAAAGATGAGGTAGTCAGCTGAACCAGGTGAAAGGACTGTGGTGGTGGTGGAAATCCAGGGATCAGAGGCTCAAGCTGTGGCTGTGGCTTCTTTCTGAAATGGAGGGTGCCATCTGCTGTCTCTTGTATGCAGTGCACGCGTCCTGCGGCTGCTGGTTCCTCCTGCCAAACTTCTGCTGGTGATGCAGGGACCAAGGGCTTAGACAATAACGTTACACCTGTAGCAAAGGGGCCTTTCAAGGATGCCATGGGGGTATATTCCACCTGATCCCCCACGTATAGGCTGTGACGGGCTTGGGGAAGGTAAGGCCGTTTAACAGACCTGCGGCCCACAAAGTACTCCTCCCCGTCCTCGTCATCTGCAAGGAAGCCACTGCCTCTCTCCACCGAAAACCAGATGACGGGTCATTTGTGTCTTTCCAGCGTAGGGTCTCCCGGCCTCGGACAGTCAAGCACTTGGATGACCCAGTCCTCCACCGCTTTCTTATAGTCCCATAGGGTCTGGGCATGGGCTGTCACTGATGTAGGCACGATTGGATTCTGCCGCATTGGAAGTTGTTCTCCTAGGCGGCGGAGTGGACGCTCCAGCTTCCTCCGCCGCACCAGCCGGCATGGTGGACAACTCCAGTGCCCTTGCGATTCTCGGGGTCACTTGTGCCACTCTGATCTCTTCAGGACTCTCCGTTGGTTCGGGGTCAGTACCCCAAACCATCTCTCCCCACTTTGGACGTAGTTGGTGCTCCATGATGTATTGCTCACCTCTGGCCTGAACTGGAGAGGAGAGCGGAGTAATGAGGGAGGAGTCTTCACTCCCTATACTTGCAAACAGAAAGTTCCCGGTGGGCCGGGCTGGTTTTTCCACTCTTGAGGCGGTGTATCATCATTTTCCCGCTTTAGGGGGCCAGGGTGCAGGAAGAATGCACATGTAGCATTAGCGTACAAAATCTTAATAGCATTTAATATTCGTACGAAGCGAATCTGAAAAAATCCGGATTCACTTCGGAGTAGGAAATAATGAGGATTCGTAACAAATATACGAAGCGGCAAATAGATTCACTCATCTCTACTTTTAATTGATTTTATCTATTGAGTGACAGCTGCAGTTCACAAGACTGCATACAAGTCAACTTACTGCTTTGGACTACAACTTTTGCTCAATAGTTAAAATCCATTAAAAGTGCTACATAAAGTCCAGATGTAGCCTTTGCTATAGTGACATGCCTTAAGTGGGGATCAGAGTACTGAGAGACACATTGATCTTTGAAAAAAAGGGGAAGGAGCTCTCAGCTGAGTGTTGTGCCCTTTTGAATGTGAATGGCTCTCCTTGGCTTTTCTCAGAGAATGGTGAAAACAGTCGTATACTTTCTATGGGTTTGTACACCACTAACACAACCTATTCAGGGAGAGCCAAAGTAAGCCGAACACAGCCAAAAAGGCACAGTTCTCAGCTCAGCACACCTATCTGCGGGTTTTAGTGATCTGCGAGGGTCTTAACATCTTAACCCCACCAATGAAAAATTATTATGGCATGTTATAATTTATTTTTTTTAATGACAAATTTTAATTTCTATGTTTACACTTCTGATTAAATTTTTAATCCTTTTTATATGGGTCAGTATTCTCTGATACAGAACTCCAAATCACTTCCCTTTGCGCAACTATAAAATTAATTGATAAATATTTGCTGCCTTCATCCAGTACAAATTTAGGATCTTACATTACTTTATAAATCAAAATGCTGTAATAGCCCCATTGTATAAGCCTGCAAATTAGCAATATGTGGCATTGCTTTCTGATACAGATGTGGTTTCTGTGCATGTCAGATTTTGGTGGAAAAATCAAGAGGCGCAAAATAAGTCTGTATCAGGGATACTCTTTCCTATTCAGACTCTCATGCTGTACATTACAATGCTGCTCAGATATCATCGTCCAGTGCAAACTTCAGCTATTAACTAGACAAAGATAATTGTAGACCAGTGATATGAGTCTCAAAAAAATGTTGTACAATACTGTACAATGCTATAACTTTTCTGACCTTGCAAAGTGAAAAGGTTTACTATCTAACCCTAGCACCCAATCTAAAGTGGGCAATTCTAAAGGTAAAACAATGCCAATAATAGGTTAATTTAAATCCCCATTAGTATGAAATAACAGCCATCCGGGGGAAAATTGTATATCATCAATTTATAATATGCAGGTATACAGATTGATGTAAAGAAAAAAGAGATTGGAGTTTTCCCTTCAAACAGCTGATGGGAGCTAGACCCTTACCAATCTCATGTGCCCTCCAAATTTTATGAAATGCTTATCACTGGCCTACAATCATCTTTGTCTAGTTATCAGCTGAATGTTTGGCCTGGACGACTATTTTGTAGTTTAATCTGCACCACAATGAATTTTAACTTCATAATTATGGGGGGGGGGATCCCTACTTACACCGCTACCTAAAAAAAACACTTAAAGGGAATCTGTCAGCTCTGAAACACCCTCCAAACTAGAGTAAGCGGTGTATAGTGTAAGTGACGTTGAGTCCGGTTGTGTAATTTTACCTTCATATTCGCTTCCATCCTGACGCTGTGCTCCCACAAACCAGCAGTAAAATGCACTCACTGGACTCCGGTGCTCACTCACATAATGGAGAGGACTCAAAGAAGAGTCCAGTGAGTGCATTTTACTGCAGGTTTGTGGGAGCACAGCGTCAGAATGGAAGTGAGTATGAAGATAAAACTTACATATTCGGATTCAGCATCACTTACACTATACAACGCTTACTCTAGTTCAGGGGGTGTTTCGGAGATGACAGGTTCCCTTTAATGAATGTCTATTTTGTACTGGATTTTTGACTTCTTCATTGACATCCATGCTTAACATCCTATGGAAAGCCATCTCTGCTATAAAAGTGACAGCTTGCAAGGAACCCTGGTTGAAAACCATTGCAGTACCATGTTCTCTAAAAAAAATTGCCAAATTGAAGAAATATTGCTCCAAATACCTGCACCATAACATTTTGTTTTGATATCTATATGCATATAGCAAGGCTATGTTCATACCTTGCTCTTCTACGTGGGCTCTCGTGCACTCAGTTTATGCTCAAAATGTGTTCTTTTGGCATATGCTGGGCCAGTATATTTTTCATTGTATATGAAAGTGTAGTCTATTATTGTTTGCTATGCAGATGGACACAATAAAAGAAAAATAAATTCTGTACAATATATGTTTTTTTTTATTACTATGGCAACCAATGGCTGACATATCTCAATGGGAAGAGTCACAGCCTGATGGATGCCTTCAAGGTAGGCTCAAAACAAGATGTTAACAGATTGACTCTCAAGGATTGGTAGCTCATACTTGGCATGGAGTCTTAAATAAGTGCTGGTAATTTAAAAAAAAAAAAAAACTAATTAATTTGGACAATGACATTGGAGATCTTCTGGCAAAGCAATGCTTATTGCCGAACAGACACTATTGTGGTGTCTAGTGTACTGCATATTGAAGGATATATCCCTTTGAACTTGTATAGTAAGTGATAGAAAGTGATCCCAGTTATCCCTGATAATATATAAAATGATTAAAGCAACAAAATCTGTTGTGGCATAGAAAATTCAAGAAAATACCCTGGTGGAGCAATATTCTATTTTATTTTTGGTAAATAAAAGATTTACAAGAACATTTACATATTCAACATTATTAGATACATATTATAGCTTATAAAAATGATGAATCACCATTTTTAGTCAGACTATTTCCCCTCTGAAATCATTATAATCCGATAATGACAATTTTATTGCAAAATGAATACAGACACCTTTATGTGCTGTGAAAGAGGACTCATATTGATTGAATTATGTTAAGCTCCAACTTATCTCCCTATTGGTGAGTATTCTGCTGGCTCAGAGTATCTTTTAAGAGGAGAAGAAGTGCTTAAAATCAATACTGTCCTACCCAATTGTTCCTCGCTCTTATCAAGGACACTTGTGTAATTAAGAAGCTATTCTATTAAAATGTCTTTGGTTCCAGGGGGAATAATCTTCAGAGTCTCCAAAGAAATCATCTCTTTAATATCTCAGTTTTATATTGTAGTACTTTGTATAAAATTAGGCACCTGCAATGCAACACATCAAATCTAAGCGGCTTTCTGTGATGACTACTAAAATTATGTGTAAAATATGTATATATTATACAAGTCGCTACATACATTTTTCCAGTGTCATAACAAGAACTCTTTTCTTTGAATGTATCATGCTATACTGTGACAAAATACAATATATATTAAATAGAGATGAGCGAACATGCTCGTCCGAGCTTGGTGGTCGTTCGAGCATTAGGGTATTTGTACATGCTCGATACTCGGACGAGCATATCGCAATACTCGAGGAAATGGCATCTTCCTCTTCCTGCATGTTAGATGCCTTTTTCTCAGCCAATCAACATGCAGGAGAGTCTTTGGTACCTCCTAGCATCACGTGGGACCCCTACAAATCGATAGCAGGAATTGGCTGGCCAGGTCAGATGACCTGGGAATATAAGAATCTGGTCCCGCGCTGCTCGCCTCAGACGCCGCCTGCATGAGATTAGGGATAGAGCTGCTGTCTGTCAGGGAGAGTGCTAGGGCCTCAATTTAGATGTTGTTTAGGCAGGAATCATCCTCAAAGAACCCAACAGCCCTTCTAAGGGCTACAAGCACCTTTTTTTTTTGGTCTTCTCCTGGCTGCTGGCTGGGACTTGTAATGCAGCTACCGCCATCTTGGCTGCACAATGTGCACAGCGACAGGTGGCAGATAGGGGACAGCACGTGGTCCACACAGACCCCAAAGAAATTGCCCAAAGTCCTCTCAGTACTCATTTTTGCTGCTGCTGCTGTACCTTGGCTTTCTGGGATCTGTAGTGCAGTCTAGGGAATACGTTTTTCTCTCATTTATATATACTACAGTCCAGTGAACAATTATGTAGTGTGCTGTACAGTAGCGTCAGTCTAGGGAATACGTTTTTTCTCTCAGTTATATATACTACAGTCCAGTGAAAAATTGAGTGGTTTGCAGTACAATAGCCGCCATTTAAAGACTACGTTTTTTTCTCTCAGTTATATATACCACAGTGCAGTGAACAATTCTGTTGTGTGCGGTACACTAGCCGGAGTCTAGAAAATACGTTTTTTCTCTCAGTTATATATACTACAGTCCAGTGAAAAATTAAGTGGTTTGCGGTACAATAGCCACCATTTAAAGACTACGTTTTTTTCACTCAGTTATATATACACTACAGTGCAGTGAACAATTCTGTCATGTGCTGTACAGTAGCGTCAGTCTAGAAAATATGTTTTTTCTCTCAGTTATATATGCTACAGTCCAGTAAAAAATTGAGTGGTTTGCGGTAAAATAGACGCAGTCTAAAGACTACGTTTTTTCTCTCAGTTATATATACTACAGTGCAGTGAACAATTCTGTCGTGTGCGGTACACTAGCCGGAATCTAGAAAATAAGTTTTTTCTCTCAGTTATATATACTACAGTCCAGTGAAAAATTTAGTGGTTTGCGGTACTATAGCCGCCATTTAAAGAATACGTTTTTTCTCTCAGTTATATATACAATACAGTGCAGTGAACAATTCTGTTGTGTGCTGTACAATAGCGTCAGTCTAGAAAATACGTTTTTTCTCTCAGTTATATATACTACAGTCCAGTGAAGAATTGAGTGGTTTGAGGTAAAATAGCCGCAGTCTAAAGACTACGTTTTTTCTCTCAGTTATATATACTACAGTGCAGTGAACAAGTCTGTCGTGTGCGGTACACTAGCCGGAGTCTAGAAAATAAGTTTTTTCTCTCAGTTGTATATACTACAGTCCAGTGAAAAATTGAGTGGCTTGCGGTACAATAGCCGCCATTTAAAGACTAAGTTTTTTGTCTCATTTATATATACACTACAGTGCAGTGAAAAATTCTGTCGTGTGCTGTACAGTAGTGTCATTCTAGAAAATATGTTTTTTCTCTCAGTTATATATACTACAGTCAAGTTAAAAATTAAGTGGTTTGCGATACAATAGCCGCCATTTAAAGACTACGTTTTTTCTCTCAGTTATATATACACTACAGTGCAGTGAACAATTCTGTTGTGTGCTGTACAGTAGCGTCAGTCTAGAAAATACGTTTTTTCTCTCAGTTATATATACTACAGTCCAGTGAAAAATTGAGTGGTTTGCGGTACAATAACCGCAGTCTAAAGACTACATTTTTTCTCTCAGTTATATATACACTACAGTGCAGTGAACAATTCTGTCGTGTTCTGTACAGTAGTTTCAGTCTAGAAAATACGTTTTTTCTCTCAGTTATATATACTACAGTCCAGTGAAAAATTGAGTGGTTTGTGGTAAAATAGCCGCAGTCTAAAGACTACGTTTTTTCTCTCAGTTATATATACTACAGTGCAGTGAACAATTCTGTCGTGTGCGGTACACTAGCCCGAGTCTAGAAAATATGTTTTTTCTGTCAGTTATATATACTACAGTCCAGTGAAAAATTGAGTGGTTTGCGGTACAATAGCCGCCATTTAAAGACTACATTTTTTCTCTCAGTTATATATACACTACAGTGCAGTAAACAATTCTGTCGTGTTCTGTACAGTAGTTTCAGTCTAGAAAATACGTTTTTTCTCTCAGTTATATATACTACAGTCCAGTGAAAAATTGAATGGTTTGCGGTAAAATAGGCGCAGTCTAAAGACTACGTTTTTTCTCTCAGCTATATATACTACAGTGCAGTGAACAATTCTGTCGTGTGCGATACACTAGCCGGAGTCTAGAAAATACGTTTTTTCTCTCAGTTATATATACTACAGTCCAGTGAACAATTATGTGGTGTGCGGCACAGTAGCCGCAGTCTAGTGGTGACACCAACAAGTGACCAAGTTAGTTGAGGTAGCAGGTGAGCCACCCAAAAATTTACCCTGACACAGCATGGCAGTGAACCCAGAGTGACCAAGTTACACTCAGGTAGCAGGTGAAGCACATAAAATTTTACCCTGACACAGCATGGCGGTGAACCAGAGTGACCAAGTTACACTCAGGTAGCAGGTGAAGCACATAAAATTTTACCCTGACACAGCATGGTGGTGACACCCTCAATTGACCAAGTTACTTGAGGTAGCAGGTGAGCCACCTAAGAATTTACCCTGACACAGCATGGCAGTGACACCACCAATGCCTTGGTCAGACTGAGATTGCAGTCAAATGGCTGTAGGTGAGCCTCCCAAAAATTTGTTTTGAAGTGTCTGAAGTTGACCCTCCATAAAAATTGTTTTTGAGTGTCTGTAGTTGACCTTTCTGAAAAATTGTTTTTGAGTGTCTGTAGTTGACGCTCCTAAAAAAATTATTGGATAGAGGGCCTGTAGGTGGCCCTCCGTAAACATTGTTTGTAAAAAGCGCCAGTTGGCCCTCAGAAAAATTGCCTGTTGGCTCAGCGTTTGTGTGCGAAGAGAAGGAGGAGGAGGAGAGGAGAGGATACATAAAGAATCTTCATGTTGAGCTGCTTTCCCCCGGTGGAGATTTGAATTTCGGTGAAATACAGGCTTTATTCATTTCAATAATCATCAGCCTGTCAGCGCTGTCAGTTGACAGGCGTGTATGCTTATCAGTGATGATGCCACCAGCTGCACTGAAGACCCACTCTGAAAACACGCTAGCGGCAGGGCAGGCCAGCACCTCCAAGGCATACAGCGCCAGTTCAGGCCACAGGTCCAGCTTTGCAACCCAGTAGTTGTATGGAGCAGAGTGATCACGCAGGACGTTGGTATGGTCAGCTAGGTACTACCTCACCATCCTTCTGAACAGCTCCCCCCTACTCTGCCTAGACTGGGGACAGGTGACATAGTCTTGCTGGGGTGACATAAAACTGACAAAGGCCTTGGAGAGTGTTCCCCTGCCAGTGCTTGACAAGCTGCCTGCTCGCCTCCTCTCCCCCGCTAGTTAGCCCAAAGAACTACGTCCTCTGCCGCTAGCGGTGTCAGATGGGAAGGATAGTTTCAGCTTGTGCACCAGGGCCTGTTGATATTGATTCACTCTCATACTCCTTTCCTCTACAGGAATGAGAGTGGAAAAGGTCTGCTTGTACCGGGGGTCCAGGAGGGTGAACACCCTGTAATCGGTGTTGGCAAAAATGCTTCTAACGCGAGGGTCACGGGAAAGGCAGCCTTACATGAAGTCAGCCATATGCACCAGAGTCCCAACACGCAAGAATTCCCTCTCCTCAATAGGCTGACTCTCCATTTCCTCCTCCTCCTCCAACTCCTCCTCTTCAGCCCATACACGCTCAACAGATAAGAAGGAATGAGCATAGGTACCCTCTTCAGTCTCGCCAACAGTCTCCCCCTCTTCCTCCTCATCCTCCCCCCCTCTAATACGCGCTGAGAAACAGACCTGAGGGTGGTCTGGCAATCAAGCAATGTATCTTCTTCCCCCATCTCCTGTGACAAGCGCAAAGCCTCTGACTTAATGCCGAGCAGTTACTTTTTCAGCAGACAAAGCAGCGGCATGGTGACGCTGATAATGGCGGCATCGCCGCTGACCATCTGTGTTGGCTCCTCAAAGTTGCTTAACACCTGACAGATATCAGACATCCACGTCCACTCCTCATTGTACACTTGAGGAAGCTGACTAACCTGACTACCAGTTCTCGTGTAAGTTGTCATCTGGCAGTCTACAATCACTCTGCCCTGCTGGTAAACCCTGGGTAACATGTGTAATGTGGAATTCCATCATGTGGGCACGTCGCACAACAGTCAGTTCGCTGTCAGTTGTAAGCGCCGTTGCACTGCCCTGAGAGTGGCAGCATCTGTGGTTGACTTGCGGATTGGTGAGCAAATCAGACAAATTGGGGTAGGTCTTGAGGAACCGCTGAACCACAAGATTGAACACGTGGGCCAGGCAGGTTTTATATGCAGTGTTTATATGGGTTGTTGTTACTTTAGGAAATAGTATTGGTTTATAATGGTACATGTGTGAGTCGGCCGAGTTGCAGAGCCGCCACCAGGTTACGCCCGTTGTCACACACAACCATGCCTGGTTTGAGGTTCAGCGGCGCCAGCCAAAGATCAGTCTGCGCCGTGATGCCCTGTAACAGCTCTTGGGCGGTGTGCCTCTTGTCACCTAAGCTCAGCAGTTTCAGCACCACCTGTTGGCGCTTACCCACGGCAGTGCTGCTGCGCCTAGAGTTACCGACTGAAGGCGCCGTGCTCACGGATTGTAATTGAGAGTAGGAGGCGGAGGAGGAGGAGGTGTTGGAGGAAGAGGCATAATAAGTCTGAGAAACCGTGACCGAGGTAGGCCCCGCAATCCTCGGTGTGGGCAGTACATGAGCGGCCCCAGGGTCAGACTCGGTCCCAGCCTCCACCAAGTTAACCCAATGTGCCGTCAGGGAGATATAATGTCCCTGCCCGCCAGCACTTGTCCACGTGTCCGTGGTTAGGTGGACCTTCTCAGTAACCGCGTTGGTCAGGGCACGAATGATGTTCTCTGACACGTGCTGGTGTAGGGATGGGTCGGCACATCGGGAAAAATAGTGGCGGCTGGGGACCAAGTACCGAGGGACAGCCACCGCCATCAGGTTGCGGAAAGCCTCAGTCTCTACCAGTCTATAGCACAGCATCTCCAGGCTGAGCAGTTTAAAAATGTGGACGTTTAGGGCTTGTGCATGTGGGTGGGTGGAATTGTATTTGCGTTTGCGCTTGCGCTCCAATGTCTAATGCAAAGACAGCTGAACGCTGTGCTGGGACACATTGGTGTAGGGTATGGAGGTGAAGGGGTGGTTGTGCCTGGGTCCTGGGCGGGGGGTTGACTTGCAGAGCCAGCATGTGACACAGGGGAAGGAGCAGTGGTGGGGTCAGGAGGTGAACGTCCTGGGTTCCATTGAGTCGTGTGTTTAGCACTCATATGCCTGCGCATGCTGGTAGTGGTTAGGCTGGTAGTGTTGGCTCTCCTGCTGATCCTGGTGTGGCACAGGTTGCACACCACAGTCCGTCGGTCATCCTCACTTTCTTTAAAGAACCTCCAGACTTGCGAACATCTAGGCCTCGGCACGGGAGCTTCACTCCGTGAAACAGTTGCTGATCTACCTGCTCTGGCCCTGCTTCTCCCTCTGGCCACCCCACTGCCTCCTCCAACCTGTTCTGGTGCTGCACTTGCATCCCCCTCAGAAGCACTGTCTTGACTAGGCTTACCAACCCAGCTCAGGACAGTCACCTCATCATCCACCAGCTCTTCCTCCGATTCCTCACTCTGCTCCCCCCTCGGACTTACTTACAACAATGTCACTGTCTGACAACCGTGTCTCATCATCATCATCCGACACCTCTTGACACACTACTTGCACTAAGTCCACACTCTCATCACCCACAGACTGCGAAAGTTTAAATTTTGGGAATCGGGACAGAGCAACTGCTCCGGTTGCTGCTGAGCAGTGGTTTGTGACTCTGGGAAGGGTCCTGAAAAGAGTTCCTGGGAGTATTCCGGATGTGAATCCATATTTTCCATTGGGGGGCTAGGCTTGGGGGAAGGAGGTTGAGCTGGAGGAGCCAGAGGTCTACTCCCTTGGCTAGCATGGGTGGACTGCGTGAAAGACTGGGTGGTAGATAAATTACTGGACACATTATCCGCTATCCACGTCATCACCTGTTTGCACTGTTGTGGTTTCAATAGTGCTGTACCACGTGACCCTGTAAGTTGCGAGATGAAGCTAGGGAGCGAACCTCTGCAGCGTTCCACTGCTCCCTCATCAGCAGGTACTGTGTCACCCTGCCCAGGACCACAGCCTCTGCCCCCTACATCACTTGGACACCAATGTCCTCGTCCTCGACCCTTAGCCCTTGGGTTCAACATTTTGTGTATTCACTAAACTGTAGAATTAATATCTGAGGCCAAAACCGTTTTCAGTATACTGTAGAATTACTATCTGAGGCCAAAAACGTATTCTCTAGACTGCAGCTTGTGTACCGCACACCACACAATTTTTCACTGGACTGTAGTACATATAATTTAAAAAAAAAACACAAAAATGTATTCTCTAGACTGCGGCTACTGTACCGCACACCACACAATTTTTCACTGGACTGTATTAAATGTATATGATAGAAAAAACGTATTCTCTAGACTGCAGCTAGTGTACTGCACACCACACAATTTTTCACTGGACTGTAGTATATATAAGTGATAGAAAAAACATATTTTCTAGACTGCGACTACTGTACCGCACACCACAGAATTGTTCACTGCCATGCTGTGTCAGTCTAAATTTTTGGGTGGTTCAGCTGCTATGTTAGTCTAACCAAGCCACTCTGGGGTTCACCGCCAAGCTGTAAACTGCAATCTCAGTCTTAGCAAGTCATCGTGGGGTTCACCCCCATGCTGTAAACTGCAATCTCAGTCAAACTTTGTAATTTAGGGATTCACCACCAAGGTGTGCTAGACTACAATTTTAGCTGGTTCACCTGCAATCTCAGTCACAGACTGTCATTCAGGGGTGCACCACCATGCTTTTTTAAAACATTTGTTTCTGAGGGTCACCTCCAGGCTCTCACCCACGATTTTTTTGACGCTCGCCACTACACTGTCGGCCAAAATTGTCATGAGGGTCACCGGAGGCCTCTCCCCCACAACTTCAAGGAGGGTTACTACCTGGCCCTGGCATGCAAACATTGTCTTGAGGGGCACTAAAAGGCTCTGCACCCACCCACGTGTGGAGACTAATGGGTGGGTGCAGTGTGCGTCTTAGCCCATGTGGAATTAGGAAAGCTGGGCACTGTGCTTGGAGGTCTTTGTGTCTGCTGTGGACAGAGTGGGTGTGGGGTGCGTGTTTGCCCGTCTGGGATGGGGAGAG
The DNA here is from genome assembly GCA_900303285.1 of Rhinella marina. NCBI lineage: Eukaryota > Metazoa > Chordata > Amphibia > Anura > Bufonidae > Rhinella > Rhinella marina. Next base: position 3,554 of record ONZH01000743.1, on the reverse strand, counting down.
CTGGGCACTGTGCTGGGAGAACTTTGTGTACGCTGTGGACTACGGGGTGGATGAGGGGAGGGAGACGCTTATGCCTGCGTCATGGGGCGGGGGATAGGACAGCAGTGCCAGCATGGGCAGTAGTGTCACCCGCAGGCGGTGATGGACCTTCGTTGCACCTAGTTGGGTGCTTTACTAACATGTGATAGGCATGTGCCTTCTCCATCTTGGTCTGGGTCAGCATAATTGTCTTGAGGGTCACCACCAGGCTGTTGCCCAGAACCATGCAATCAGCCGACAAGCGGGAGTTTCTTTGCTTGTTGGCTGATATGCAGTGCATTTACACAGGCAAATTATTGTGATTGAGAGCTCCTACCATATCAATTTTTGTTCCTGATAATTGGCCCCAAAAATAGCATAATATACCCTTTTGTTTTTAAGAGAGAGGGTACATTGCAAAAAACAAAGTAAAGGGCAATTTAAAGGGTGCTGAGTGCTATAGACCGCTCACATTAGACTATAGACTCCTTTCTCCATATAACAATGGTACCTTTAGTAGAGCTGTCCATCGCCCATATCTTTGTAAAAACACTTTTATAACATATGGTAATTAGCTTGAGCAAGTGCCCGGGGGTGGTGTTACTGTGGCTGGTGCCCAGGCCCCTCAGAGCTTTGTATATAAAACCACTCCTATTTAACCCCTCTGGCCCGCCCTTGTTCAGTATAATTAACTCCTCCTCTCCTTTTCAAATATCGTGGCGGTGCAGCTCCACACTTGACCCGCGCCTGCGCCGGTCCATCCTTCTGGCCCTCTGATGTTGCGTCTTCTGCCGACTGGATTTGAAAGGACAGACTTTTACTAAACAAATTATTTAACAGGACTTGAACTCCAGTCAGGCAGAAGAGTTACCATTATACTACAGATCTGCTCTGTTGGAGAGCTGAATTTTTTGTGCTTAAAATGCTAGTTTCTTCACAAGCATAACACTAAATAAGTAGTATATTACTGAAATGATCGGGAAAAAGTGTCGCCATTTACCAATTATTATAATATGTTCACTATTAGAGATGAGCGAGTAGTGTTCGATCGAGCCGGTATTCGATCGAATACTACGCTATTCGGCATACTCGATTTCAATCGAGTATAACGGCGATGGCGCACTTAGAATTCGTTTCCCCTCCCACCTTCCCTGGCACTCTTTTTCCACCAATCACCATGCAGGGGGGGTATGACAGGCCCGCGGAGCACGCTGGCAGCGCGAAAACGGCGTCTACATGCATTGGCTGGAAAAACCATGTGACCTCGAACCATAAAAACTCAGCTCTTCCTGCTCGTTCGCATATGCTGCGTGAACTTAGTCAGGGACAGAGGCTGGAGAAGGGAGAGATAGGTTTTAGCTGTTGGACAGGCAGGAGCGTGATTAAAAGCCCTTATCAGGGCTACTATAGTGCAGTACAGTGATAGCTTTACTACTATATACACTCTGCAGAGAACGGCTGCTGTATTCAGGGATAGCTGCTGGAGTAGGGACAGAGAGAGGCATTAGTGGTGTATTAGGTGCTCTGCTACATACCAAACTATATTTGGCACTACTGTTCTGCGTTCTTTTTGGCTGCAAAACCCTGTTATATACCTAGTGTGTATATGCACCATCTGATCTGGCAGTATACGGCTGGTGTACTTTTTTTTTTTTAAATACAGTTTATTTGGCTCTAGTGTTCTGGGTTCTGTGTGCCTGCAATACCCTTTTTGTATACCAGGTGTAAATACCCACCGTCTGACCTGTTAGTACACGGCTGTGTACCTAGAAATATAAAAAAAATAGGCCTTTTCATTGGCACCTGTACTGTGCGTTCTCTTGCAAAATAATTTTATATACGTGGTGTTAATACACATCGTCTGAACTGTTAGTACACGGCTGTGTACCTAGAAATATTAAAAAAATAGGCCTTTTCATTGGCACCTGTACTGTGCGTTCTCTTGCAAAATAATTTTATATACGTGGTGTTAATACACACCGTCTGAACTGTTAGTACACGGCTGTGTACCTAGAAATATTAAAAAAATAGGCATTTTCTTTGGCACCTGTTACTGTTGCGTTCTCTTGCAAAATAATTTATATACGTGGTGTTAATACACACCGTCTGAACTGTTAGTACACGGCTGTGTACCTAGAAATATAAAAAAATAGGCCTTTTCTTTGGCACTGTACTGTGCGTTCTCTTGCAAAATAATTTTATATACGTGGTGTTAATACACACCGTGCTGAACTGTTAGTACACGGCTAATGTACCTAGAAATATAAAAAAAAATAGGCTTTTCATTGGCACCTGTATGTGCGTTCTCTGCAAAATAATTTTATATACGTGGGTGTTAATACACACCTTCTGAACTGTTAGTACACGGCTGTGTACCTAGAAATATAAAAAAAATAGGCCTTTTCATTGGCACTGTACTGTGCGTTCTCTTGCAAAATATTTTATATACGTGGTGTTAATACACACCGTCTGAACTGTTAGTACACGGCTGTGTACCTAGAAATATTAAAAAAATAGGCCTTTTCATTGGCACCTGTACTGTGCGTTCTCTTGCAAAATAATTTTATATACGTGGTGTTAATACACACCGTCTGAACTGTTAGTACACGGCTGTGTACCTAGAAATATTAAAAAAATAGGCCTTTTCATTGGCACCTGTACTGTGCGTTCTCTTGCTAAATAATTTTATATACGTGGTGTTAATACACACCGTCTGAACTGTTAGTACACGGCTGTGTACCTAGAAATATAAAAAAAAATAGGCCTTTTCTTTGGCACCTGTACTGTGCGTTCTCTTGCAAAATAATTTTATATACGTGGTGTTAATACACACCGTCTGAACTGTTAGTACACGGCTGTGTACCTAGAAATATAAAAAAATAGGCCTTTTCTTTGGCACCTGTACTGTGCGTTCTCTTGCAAAAATAATTTTATATAACGTGGTGTTAATACACACCGTCTGAACTGTTAGTACACGGCTGTGTACCTAGAAATATAAAAAAAATAGGCCTTTTCTTTGGCACCTATACTGTGCGTTCTCTTGCAAAATAATTTTATATACGTGGTGTTAATACACACCGTCTGAACTGTTAGTACACGGCTGTGTACCTAGAAATATAAAAAAAATAGGCCTTTTCTTTGACACCTGTACTGTGCGTTCTCTTGCAAAATAATTTTATATACGTGGTGTTAATACACACCGTCTGAACTGTTAGTACACGGCTGTGTACCTAGAAATATAAAAAAAATAGGCCTTTTCTTTGGCACCTGTACTGTGCGTTCTCTTGCAAAATAATTTTATATACGTGGTGTTAATACACACCCTCTGAACTGTTAGTACACGGCTGTGTACCTAGAAATATAAAAAAATAGGCCTTTTCATTGGCACCTGTACTGTGCTTTCCTCTTGCAAAATGAATTTATATACTTTGGTGTAATACACACCGTCTGAACTGTTAGTACACGGGCTGTTGTACCTAGAAATATAAAAAAAAATAGGCCTTTTCTTTGCACCTGTACTGCGTTCTCTTGCAAAA